>OX463233.1:69907276-69914776 GCA_949820135.1 Sylvilagus floridanus | reverse complement strand
AACCCTAGCCCTAGCCCTAGCCCTAGCCATAACCCTATCCCTAATCCTAACCCTAGCCTTAACCCTAACCCTAGCCCTAGCCCTAAACCTAACCCTAACCATAGCCATAACCCTAACCCTAGCCATAGCCCTAACCCTAATGCTAACCCTAATCCTAACCCTAGCCCGAGCCCTAGCCCTAGCCCTAGCCCTAGTCCTAACCCTACCCCTAACCCTAACCCTAACCCTAACCCTAGCTCTAGCCCTAGCCCTAGCCCTAACCCAAACCCTAACACTAACCCTAGCCCTAACCCTAACACTAGCACTAACCCTAACCCTAAACCTAACCCTAGCCCTAGCCCTAGCCCTAACACTAACCCTAACCCCAGCCCTAACCCTAACCCTAACCCTAACCCTAGCCCTAACCCTAACCCTATCCCTAGGCCTAGCCCTAGCCCTAGCCCTAGCCCTAGCCGTAACCATAACCCTAACCCTAACCCTAGCCCTAGACCTATCCCTAGCCCTAGCCCTAACCCTAACCCTAGCCCTAACCCTAACCCTAACCCTAGCCCTAACCCTACCCTAACCATTTCCCTAACCTTGCCCTAGACCTAGACATAGCCCAAGCCCTAAACCTAACCCTAGCCCTAACCCTAACCCTAGACCTAACCCTAACACTAACCCTAACCCTAACCCTAACCTTGCCCTAGACCTAGACCTAGCCCTAGCCCTAAACCTAACCCTAACCCTAGCCCTAGCCCGAGCCCTAGCCCTAGCCCTAGCCCTAGCCCTAACCCTAACCCTAACCCTAACCTTAGGCCTAGCCCTAGCCTTCGCCCTAACCCTAACCATAGCCCTAGCCCTAGACCGAGACCTAGCCCTAGCCCTAGCCCTAACCCTAACCCTAACCCTAACACTAGCCCTAACCCTAACCCTAACCCTAGCCCTAGCCCTAATTCTAACACTAACCCTAACCCTAGCCGGAACACTAACCCTAGCCCTAACCCTAAACCTAAACCTAACCCTAACCCTAGCCCTAGCCCTAGCCCTAGCCCTAGCCGTAGCCCTAACCCTAACCCTAACCCTAACCTTGCCCTAGACCTAGCCCTAGCCCTAGCCCTAAACCTAACCCTAACCCTAACCCTAGCCCTAGCCCTAGCCCTAAACCTAACCTTAACAAAAGGCCTAGCCCTAGCCCTCGCCCTAACCCTAACCCTAGCCCTAGCCCTAGACCTAGACGTAACCCTAACCCTAAACCTAACCCTAGCCCTAACCCTAACCCTAACCCTAGCCCTAGCCCTAGCCCTAACCCTAACCCTAACCCTAACCCAAAACCTTACCCTAAACCCTAACCCTAACCCTAACCCTAACCCTAACCCTAACCCTAGCCCTAGCCCTAGCCCTAGCCGTAGCCCTAACCCTAACCCAGCCCTAACCCTAACCCTAACCCTACCCTAGCCCTAGACCTAGCCCTAGCCGTAGCCCTAACCCTAACCCAGCCCTAACCCTAACCCTAACCCTAACCCTAGCCCTAACCCTAACCCTAACCCTAACTCTAACCCTAACCTTGCCCTAGCCCTAGCCCTAACTCTAACCCTAACCCTAACCCTAGCCCTAACACTAACCCTAGACCTAACCCTAATCCTAACCCTAACCTTGCCCTAGACTTAGGCCTAGCACGAGCCCTAAACCTAACCCTAACCCTAACCCTAGGCATAGCCCTAGCCCTAGCTATAGCCTTAGCCGTAACCATAACCCTAACCGTAACCCTAGCCCTAGACCTATCCCTAGCCCTAGCCCTAACCCTAACCCTAGCCCTAACCCTAACCCTAACCCTAGCCCTAACCCTAACCCTAACCATAACCCTAACCTTGCCCTAGACTTGGAAATAGCCCAAGCCCTAAACCTAACCCTAGCCCTAACCCTAACCCTAGCCCTAAACCTAACCCTAACCCTAACCTTAGCCCTAGCCCTAGCACTAGCCGTATCCCTAACCCTAAACCTAACCCTAGCCCTAGCCCTAGCCCTAGCCCTAGCCCTAACCCTAAACCTAACTCTAACCCTAGGCATAGCCCTAGCCTTCGCCCTAACCCTAACCCTAGCCCTAGCCTTAGCCCGATCGCTAGCCCTAGCCCTAGCCCTAACCCTAACCCTAACACTAGCCCTAACCCTAACCATAACCCTAACCCTAGCCCTAGCCCTAATTCTAAACCTAACCCTAACCCTAGCCCTAGCCCTAACCCTAACCCTAACCCTAACCCAAAACCTTACCCTAAACCCTAACCCTAGCCCTAACCCTAACCCTAAACCTAACATTAACCCTAGCCCTAGCCATAGCCCTAGCCCTAGCAGTAGCCCTAACCCTAACCCTAGCCCTAGCCCTAGCACTAGCCCTAGCC
Source organism: Sylvilagus floridanus (assembly GCA_949820135.1). NCBI lineage: Eukaryota > Metazoa > Chordata > Mammalia > Lagomorpha > Leporidae > Sylvilagus > Sylvilagus floridanus. Next base: position 69,912,398 of record OX463233.1, on the reverse strand, counting down.
CTAACCCTAAACCTAACCCTAGCCCTAGCCCTAGGCCTAGCCCTAGCCCTGCCCTAACCCTAACATTAACCCTAGGCCTAGCCCTAGCCCTCGCCCTAACCCTAACCCTTGCCCTAGCCCTAGAGCTAGACCTAACCCTAACCCTAAACCTAACCCTAGCCCTAACCCTAACCCTAAACTTAGCCCTAGCCCTAGCCCTAACCCTATTCCTAATCCTAACCCTAGCCTTAACCCTAACACTAGCACTAACCCTAACCCCAGCCCTAGCCCTAGCCCTAGCCCTAACCCTAACCCTAACCCTAGCCCTAACCCTAACGCTAACCCTAACCCTAACTCTAGCCCTAACCCTAACCCTAGCCCTAACCCTAACCCTAACCCTAGCCCTAGCCCTACACCTAGCCCTAGCCGTAACCATAACCCTAACCCTAACCCTAACCCAAGCCCTAGACCTAGACCTAGCCCTAGCCCTAACCCTAACCCAGCCCTAACCCTAACCCTAACCCTAACGCTAACCCTAACCCTAACCCTAACCCTAACCCTAACCCTAACCTTGCCCTAGCCCTAGCCCTAACTCTAACCCTAACCGTAACACTAGACCTAACACTAACCCTAGACCTAACCCTAAACCTAACCCTAACCTTGCCCTAGACTTAGCCCTAGCCCTAGCCCTAACCCTAACCCTAGCCCTAACCTTAACCCTAGCCCTAACCCTATCCCTAAACCTAACCATAACCCTAGCCCTAGCCCTAGCCGTAGCCCTAACTCTAACCCTAGCCCTAGCCCTAGCCCTAGCCCTAACCCTAACGCTAAACCTAACCCTAGGCCTAGCCCTAGCCTTCGCCCTAACCCTAACCCTAGCCCTAGCCCTAGACCGAGCCCTAGCCCTAGCCCTAGCCCTAACCCTAACCCTAACCCTAACACTAGCCCTAACCCTAACCCTAACCCTAACCCTAGCCCTAGCCCTAATTCTAACCCTAACCCTAACCCTAGCCCGAACCCTAACCCTAGCCCTAGCCGTAGCCCTAACCCTAACCCTAGCCCTAGCCCTAGCCCTAGCACTAGCCCTAGCCCTAACCCTAAACCTAACCCTAGCCCTAGCCCTAGCCCTAGCCCTAGCCCTAACCCTAATATTAACCCTAGGCCTAGCCCTAGCCCTCGCCCTAACCCTAACCCTAGCCCTAGCCCTGGAGCTAGACCTAACCCTAACCCTAAACCTAACCCTAGCCCTAACCCTAACCCTAACCCTAGCCCTAGCCCTAGCCCTAGCCCTAACCCTATCCCTAATCCTAACCCTAGCCTTAACCCTAACACTAGCACTAACCCTAACGCTAACCCTAACCCTAACCTTAGCCCTAACCCTAACCCTAGCCCTAACCCTAACCCTAAACCTAGGCCTAGCCCTAGCCCTAGCCCTAACCCTAACCCTAACCCTAGCCCTAACCCTAACGCTAACCCTAACCCTAACTCTAGCCCTAACCCTAACCCTAGCCCTAACCCTAACCCTAACCCTAGCCCTAGCCCTACACCTAGCCCTAGCCGTAACCATAACCCTAACCCTAACCCTAACCCAAGCCCTAGACCTAGACCTAGCCCTAGCCCTAACCCTAACCCAGCCCTAACCCTAACCCTAACCCTAACGCTAACCCTAACCCTAACCCTAACCCTAACCCTAACCCTAACCTTGCCCTAGCCCTAGCCCTAACTCTAACCCTAACCGTAACCCTAGACCTAACACTAACCCTAGACCTAAACCTAACCCTAACCCTAACCTTGCCCTAGACTTAGCCCTAGCCCTAGCCCTAACCCTAACCCTAGCCCTAACCTTAACCCTAGCCCTAACCCTATCCCTAAACCTAACCATAACCCTAGCCCTAGCCCTAGCCGTAGCCCTAACTCTAACCCTAGCCCTAGCCCTAGCCCTAGCCCTAACCCTAACGCTAAACCTAACCCTAGGCCTAGCCCTAGCCTTCGCCCTAACCCTAACCCTAGCCCTAGCCCTAGACCGAGCCCTAGCCCTAGCCCTAGCCCTAACCCTAACCCTAACCCTAACCCTAGCCCTAACCCTAACCCTATCCCTAGGCCTAGCCCTAGCCCTAGCCCTAGCCCTAGCCGTAACCATAACCCTAACCCTAACCCTAGCCCTAGACCTATCCCTAGCCCTAGCCCTAACCCTAACCCTAGCCCTAACCCTAACCCTAACCCTAGCCCTAACCCTACCCTAACCATTTCCCTAACCTTGCCCTAGACCTAGACATAGCCCAAGCCCTAAACCTAACCCTAGCCCTAACCCTAACCCTAGACGTAACCCTAACACTAACCCTAACCCTAACCCTAACCTTGCCCTAGACCTAGACCTAGCCCTAGCCCTAAACCTAACCCTAACCCTAGCCCTAGCCCGAGCCCTAGCCCTAGCCCTAGCCCTAGCCCTAACCCTAACCCTAACCCTAACCTTAGGCCTAGCCCTAGCCTTCGCCCTAACCCTAACCATAGCCCTAGACCTAGACCGAGACCTAGCAATAGCCCTAGCCCTAACCCTAACCCTAACCCTAACACTAGCCCTAACCCTAACCCTAACCCTAGCCCTAGCCCTAATTCTAACACTAACCCTAACCCTAGCCGGAACACTAACCCTAGCCCTAACCCTAAACCTAAACCTAACCCTAACCCTAGCCCTAGCCCTAGCCCTAGCCCTAGCCGTAGCCCTAACCCTAACCCTAACCCTAACCTTGCCCTAGACCTAGCCCTAGCCCTAGCCCTAAACCTAACCCTAACCCTAACCCTAGCCCTAGCCCTAGCCCTAAACCTAACCTTAACAAAAGGCCTAGCCCTAGCCCTCGCCCTAACCCTAACCCTAGCCCTAGCCCTAGACCTAGACGTAACCCTAACCCTAAACCCTAACCCTAACCCTAACCTACCTACCCTAACCCTAGCCCTAGCCCTAGCCCTAACCCTAACCCTAACCCTAACCCAAAACCTTACCCTAAACCCTAACCCTAACCCTAACCCTAACCCTAACCCTAGCCCTAGCCCTAGCCCTAGCCGTAGCCCTAACCCTAACCCAGCCCTAACCCTAACCCTAACCCTAACCCTAGCCCTAGACCTAGCCCTAGCCGTAGCCCTAACCCTAACCCAGCCCTAACCCTAACCCTAACCCTAACCCTAGCCCTAACCCTAACCCTAACCCTAACTCTAACCCTAACCTTGCCCTAGCCCTAGCCCTAACTCTAACCCTAACCCTAACCCTAGCCCTAACACTAACCCTAGACCTAACCCTAATCCTAACCCTAACCTTGCCCTAGACTTAGGCCTAGCACGAGCCCTAAACCTAACCCTAACCCTAACCCTAGGCATAGCCCTAGCCCTAGCTATAGCCTTAGCCGTAACCATAACCCTAACCGTAACCCTAGCCCTAGACCTATCCCTAGCCCTAGCCCTAACCCTAACCCTAGCCCTAACCCTAACCCTAACCCTAGCCCTAACCCTAACCCTAACCATAACCCTAACCTTGCCCTAGACTTGGAAATAGCCCAAGCCCTAAACCTAACCCTAGCCCTAACCCTAACCCTAGCCCTAAACCTAACCCTAACCCTAACCTTAGCCCTAGCCCTAGCACTAGCCGTATCCCTAACCCTAAACCTAACCCTAGCCCTAGCCCTAGCCCTAGCCCTAGCCCTAGCCCTAACCCTAAACCTAACTCTAACCCTAGGCATAGCCCTAGCCTTCGCCCTAACCCTAACCCTAGCCCTAGCCTTAGCCCGATCGCTAGCCCTAGCCCTAGCCCTAACCCTAACCCTAACACTAGCCCTAACCCTAACCATAACCCTAACCCTAGCCCTAGCCCTAATTCTAAACCTAACCCTAACCCTAGCCCTAGCCCTAACCCTAACCCTAACCCTAACCCAAAACCTTACCCTAAACCCTAACCCTAGCCCTAACCCTAACCCTAAACCTAACATTAACCCTAGCCCTAGCCATAGCCCTAGCCCTAGCAGTAGCCCTAACCCTAACCCTAGCCCTAGCCCTAGCACTAGCCCTAGCCCTAACCCTAAACCTAACCCTAGCCCTAGCCCTAGGCCTAGCCCTAGCCCTGCCCTAACCCTAACATTAACCCTAGGCCTAGCCCTAGCCCTCGCCCTAACCCTAACCCTTGCCCTAGCCCTAGAGCTAGACCTAACCCTAACCCTAAACCTAACCCTAGCCCTAACCCTAACCCTAAACTTAGCCCTAGCCCTAGCCCTAACCCTATTCCTAATCCTAACCCTAGCCTTAACCCTAACACTAGCACTAACCCTAACCCCAGCCCTAGCCCTAGCCCTAGCCCTAACCCTAACCCTAACCCTAGCCCTAACCCTAACGCTAACCCTAACCCTAACTCTAGCCCTAACCCTAACCCTAGCCCTAACCCTAACCCTAACCCTAGCCCTAGCCCTACACCTAGCCCTAGCCGTAACCATAACCCTAACCCTAACCCTAACCCAAGCCCTAGACCTAGACCTAGCCCTAGCCCTAACCCTAACCCAGCCCTAACCCTAACCCTAACCCTAACGCTAACCCTAACCCTAACCCTAACCCTAACCCTAACCCTAACCTTGCCCTAGCCCTAGCCCTAACTCTAACCCTAACCGTAACCCTAGACCTAACACTAACCCTAGACCTAACCCTAAACCTAACCCTAACCTTGCCCTAGACTTAGCCCTAGCCCTAGCCCTAACCCTAACCCTAGCCCTAACCTTAACCCTAGCCCTAACCCTATCCCTAAACCTAACCATAACCCTAGCCCTAGCCCTAGCCGTAGCCCTAACTCTAACCCTAGCCCTAGCCCTAGCCCTAGCCCTAACCCTAACGCTAAACCTAACCCTAGGCCTAGCCCTAGCCTTCGCCCTAACCCTAACCCTAGCCCTAGCCCTAGACCGAGCCCTAGCCCTAGCCCTAGCCCTAACCCTAACCCTAACCCTAACACTAGCCCTAACCCTAACCCTAACCCTAACCCTAGCCCTAGCCCTAATTCTAACCCTAACCCTAACCCTAGCCCGAACCCTAACCCTAGCCCTAGCCGTAGCCCTAACCCTAACCCTAGCCCTAGCCCTAGCCCTAGCACTAGCCCTAGCCCTAACCCTAAACC